>OX463850.1:16158919-16203919 GCA_949825065.1 Odontocerum albicorne
GAGTTTTAATAATTTTGGTCCTTAACCTCAAATTTTGCGAAATTTCAATATTTAACGTCAATATTTTCTCGTTTGAATGAAATTTCGACAAACAAGAAAACAATTTTTGTACACGACATGCTGGAAATGTTATATATCAAGGCAAAAATGAAATAAAAACGCATTGACGTTAATTGTGATATAAAACGTCAAAACCAGCTATACGTATTAGAACATTTCATAGTAATATACTGAAATCACTACTTTTCACTCGAAAAACTGCCATTGACGTCCAAGTTTAAAAGTATATGTGTAAAATAACGCCAGAAATATGATTTGTTCTACGAGTTTTCATGATTTTAATCTTAATCCTCAAATTTTGCGAAATTTCAATATTTAACGTCAATATTTTCTCGTTTGAATGAAATTTTGACAAAGAAGAAAACAATTTTTTTTCTATACGACATTCTAGAATTGTAATATATCAAAGCAAAAATGAAATAGGAACACATTCACGTTAATTGTGATATAAAACGTCAAAACCAGCTAAACGTATTAGAACATTTCATAGAAATATACTGAAATTTCACACTTTTCACTCAAAAAACTGCCATGGACGTCCAAGTTTACGAGTGTATGTGTAAAATCACACCAGGAATATGATTTGTTCTTCGAGTTTTCATGATTTTGGTCCCAAACCTCAAAATTTTTGCGAAATTTCAATATTTAACGTCAACATTTTCCCGTTTGAAACGAAATTTTGACAAACAAAAAAATATTTTTTTGTACAAACATGCTGGAAATGTTATAAATTAAGGTCAAATGGTGGAAGAAACGCATTGACGTTAATTGTGATATTAAAACGTCAAAACGAGCTAAATGTGTTAGAACATTTCATAGTAATATACAGAAATTTCATACTTTTCACTTGAAAAACTACTATTGACGACCAAGTTTAAGAGTATATGTGTAAAATTACGCCAGAAATATGATTTGTTCTACGAGTTTTCATGATTTTAATCTTAAACCTCAAATTTTGCGAAATTTCAATATTTAACGTCAATATTTTCTCGTTTGAATGAAATTTTGACAAACAAGAAAACAATTTTTCGTACACGACATGCTGGAAATGTTATATATCAAGGCAAAAATGAAATAAAAACGCATTGACGTTAATTGTGATATAAAACGTCAAAACCAGCTATACGTGTTAGAACATTTCATAGTAAATATACAGAAATTTCATACTTTTCTCTCGAAAAACTGCCATTGACTTTCAGTTTACGAGTATATGTGTAAAATCACGCCAGGAATATGATTTGTTCTACGAGTTTTAATAATTTTGGTCCTAAACCTCAAATTTTGCGAAATTTCAATATTTAAACGTCAATATTTCTCGTTTGAATGAAATTTTGACAAACAAGAAAACAATATTTGTACACGACATGCTAGAATTGTAATATATCAAGGCAAAAATGAAATAGGAACGCATTCACGTTAATTGTGATATAAAACTTCAGAACCAGCTAAACGTATTAGAACATTTTTTTTATTATTTTTTTTTTATTTATTACACATGACAAGAAATATACACAATTTGAGAAAAAACAACAGGTAATTTGATTTGGACATATAATTTTAATGAATCTGGATTTGTTGCCTTTCATTTGTCGTATCCCCAGTAAACTTGGCTTTTGCCTGTATCTCACTGAGGATATTTAGCATGAAAAAATAAATCGATACTTCTTTCCGATTTTTGATAACACAAAAAAACCCCGTTGCACGCTCTCGTCAACCTGACAAACAGTGACATTCAAGTACAACTGGAAACATCTTGCGAAACTCAACTCCTTACACATCATCACTCCAGAAAGACCAAAAATATTCATCCCACAATATACTGCACACAATCATAAGAATAAAAATCAAAACAAATTCAAAACAAAAAAAAGAAGAAAAAATGAAAGAAAAACACACAGAAACACAAATACAAAAACAACCAAAATTAAAACAACAAGAAGAGACCCACACTCACGAGCTCACATAAATCCTTTCCACTCGTCATTCATCATAGTAATATACTGAAATCTCTACTTTTCACTCGAAAAACTGCCATTGACGTCCAAGTTTAAGAGTATATGTGTAAAATCACGCCAGGGATATGATTTGTTCTACGAGTTTTCATGATTTTGGTCCTAAACCTCAAATTTTGCGAAATTTGAATATTTAACGTCAATATTTTCCCGTTTGAATGAAATTTTGACAAAAACAAAAAAACAACTTTTCGTACACGACATGCTGGAAATGTTATATATCAAGGCAAAAAGTGAAATAGAAACGCATTGACGTTAATTGTGATATAAAACGTCAAAACGAGCTAAATGTGTTAGAACATTTCATAGTAATATACAGAAATTTCATACTTTTCACTCGAAAAACTGCCATTGACTTTAAGTTTACGAGTATATGTGTAAAATCACGCCTGGAATATGATTTGTTCTAAGAGTTTTAATAATTTTGGTCCTAAATCTCAAATTTTTGCGAAATTTCAATATTTAACGTCAATATTTTCCCGTTTGAATGAAATTTTGACAAACATGAAAACAATTTTTGTACACAACATGCTAGAAATGTAATATATCAAGGCAAAAAAGAAATAGGAACGCATTCACGTTAATTGTGATATAAAACGTCAGAACCAGCTAAACGTATTAGAACATTTCATAGTAATATACTGAAATCACTACTTTTCACTCGAAAAACTGCCATTGACGTCCAAGTTTAAGAGTATATGTGTAAAATCACAAAGAAGAAAACAATTTATTTTCTACACGACATTCTAGAATTGTAATATATCAAAGCAAAAATGAAATAGGAACACATTCACGTTAATTGTGATATAAAACGTCAAAACCAGCTATACGTGTTAGAACATTTCATAGTATATATACAGAAATTTCATACTTTTCACTCGAAAAACTGCCATTGACTTTAAGTTTACGAGTATATGTGTAAAATCACGCCTGGAATATGATTTGTTCTAAGAGTTTTAATAATTTTGGTCCTAAATCTCAAATTTTGCGAAATTTCAATATTTAACGTCAATATTTTCCCGTTTGAATGAAATTTTGACAAACATGAAAACAATTTTTGTACACAACATGCTAGAAATGTAATATATCAAGGCAAGAAAAGAAATAGGAACGCATTCACGTTAATTGTGATATAAAACGTCAGAACCAGCTAAACGTATTAGAACATTTCATAGTAATATACTGAAATCACTACTTTTCACTCGAAAAACTGCCATTGACGTCCAAGTTAAGAGTATATGTGTAAAATCACAAAGAAGAAAACAATTTATTTTCTACACGACATTCTAGAATTGTAATATATCAAAGCAAAAATGAAATAGGAACACATTCACGTTAATTGTGATATAAAACGTCAAAACCAGCTATACGTGTTAGAACATTTCATAGTAATATACAGAAATTTCATACTTTTCACTCGAAAAACGGCCATTGACTTTAAGTTTACGAGTATATGTGTAAAATCACGCCAGGAATATGATTTGTTCTAAGAGTTTTAATAATTTTGGTCCTAAACCTCAAATTTGCGAAATTTCAATATTTAACGTCAATATTTTCCCGTTTGAATAAAATTTTGACAAACAAGAAAACAATTTTTGTACACGACATGCTAAAAATGTAATATATCAAGGCGAAAATGAAATAGGAACGCATTCACGTTAATTGTGATATAAAACGTCAGAACCATCTAAACGTATTAGAACATTTCATAGTAATATACTGAAATCACTACTTTTCACTCGAAAAACTGCCATTGACGTCCAAGTTTAAAAGTATATGTGTAAAATAACGCCAGAAATATGATTTGTTCTACGAGTTTTCATGATTTTAATCTTAATCCTCAAATTTTGCGAAATTTCAATATTTAACGTCAATATTTTCTCGTTTGAATGAAATTTTGACAAAGAAGAAAACAATTTTTTTTCTATACGACATTCTAGAATTGTAATATATCAAAGCAAAAATGAAATAGGAACACATTCACGTTAATTGTGATATAAAACGTCAAAACCAGCTAAACGTATTAGAACATTTCATAGAAATATACTGAAATTTCACACTTTTCACTCAAAAAACTGCCATTGACGTCCAAGTTTACGAGTGTATGTGTAAAATCACACCAGGAATATGATTTGTTCTTCGAGTTTTCATGATTTTGGTCCCAAACCTCAAATTTTGCGAAATTTCAATATTTAACGTCAACATTTTCCCGTTTGAACGAAATTTTGACAAACAAAAAAATATTTTTTTGTACAAACATGCTGGAAATGTTATAAATTAAGGTCAAATGGTGGAAGAAACGCATTGACGTTAATTGTGATATAAAACGTCAAAACGAGCTAAATGTGTTAGAACATTTCATAGTAATATACAGAAATTTCATACTTTTCACTTGAAAAACTACTTTTGACGACCAAGTTTAAGAGTATATGTGTAAAATTACGCCAGAAATATGATTTGTTCTACGAGTTTTCATGATTTTAATCTTAAACCTCAAATTTTGCGAAATTTCAATATTTAACGTCAATATTTTCTCGTTTGAATGAAATTTTGACAAACAAGAAAACAATTTTTCGTACACGACATGCTGGAAATGTTATATATCAAGGCAAAAATGAAATAAAAACGCATTGACGTTAATTGTGATATAAAACGTCAAAACCAGCTATACGTGTTAGAACATTTCATAGTAATATACAGAAATTTCATACTTTTCACTCGAAAAACTGCCATTGACTTTCAGTTTACGAGTATATGTGTAAAATCACGCCAGGAATATGATTTGTTCTTCGAGTTTTCATGATTTTGGTCCCAAACCTCAAATTTTGCGAAATTTCAATATTTAACGTCAACATTTTCCCGTTTGAACGAAATTTTGACAAACAAAAAAATATTTTTTTGTACAAACATGCTGGAAATGTTATAAATTAAGGTCAAATGGTGGAAGAAACGCATTGACGTTAATTGTGATATAAAACGTCAAAACGAGCTAAATGTGTTAGAACATTTCATAGTAATATACAGAAATTTCATACTTTTCACTTGAAAAACTACTATTGACGACCAAGTTTAAGAGTATATGTGTAAAATTACGCCAGAAATATGATTTGTTCTACGAGTTTTCATGATTTTAATCTTAAACCTCAAATTTTGCGAAATTTCAATATTTAACGTCAATATTTTCTCGTTTGAATGAAATTTTGACAAACAAGAAAACAATTTTTCGTACACGACATGCTGGAAATGTTATATATCAAGGCAAAAATGAAATAAAAACGCATTGACGTTAATTGTGATATAAAACGTCAAAACCAGCTATACGTGTTAGAACATTTCATAGTAATATACAGAAATTTCATACTTTTCTCTCGAAAAACTGCCATTGACTTTCAGTTTACGAGTATATGTGTAAAATCACGCCAGGAATATGATTTGTTCTACGAGTTTTAATAATTTTGGTCCTAAACCTCAAATTTTGCGAAATTTCAATATTTAACGTCAATATTTTCTCGTTTGAATGAAATTTTGACAAACAAGAAAACAATATTTGTACACGACATGCTAGAATTGTAATATATCAAGGCAAAAATGAAATAGGAACGCATTCACGTTAATTGTGATATAAAACTTCAGAACCAGCTAAACGTATTAGAACATTTTTTTTATTATTTTTTTTTTATTTATTACACATGACAAGAAATATACACAATTTGAGAAAAAACAACAGGTAATTTGATTTGGACATATAATTTTAATGAATCTGGATTTGTTGCCTTTCATTTGTCGTATCCCCAGTAAACTTGGCTTTTGCCTGTATCTCACTGAGGATATTTAGCATGAAAAAATAAATCGATACTTCTTTCCGATTTTTGATAACACAAAAAAACCCCGTTGCACGCTCTCGTCAACCTGACAAACAGTGACATTCAAGTACAACTGGAAACATCTTGCGAAACTCAACTCCTTACACATCATCACTCCAGAAAGACCAAAAATATTCATCCCACAATATACTGCACACAATCATAAGAATAAAAATCAAAACAAATTCAAAACAAAAAAAAGAAGAAATAATGAAAGAAAAACACACAGAAACACAAATACAAAAACAACCAAAATTAAAACAACAAGAAGAGACCCACACTCACGAGCTCACATAAATCCTTTCCACTCGTCATTCATCATAGTAATATACTGAAATCTCTACTTTTCACTCGAAAAACTGCCATTGACGTCCAAGTTTAAGAGTATATGTGTAAAATCACGCCAGGGATATGATTTGTTCTACGAGTTTTCATGATTTTGGTCCTAAACCTCAAATTTTGCGAAATTTGAATATTTAACGTCAATATTTTCCCGTTTGAATGAAATTTTGACAAAAACAAAAAAACAACTTTTCGTACACGACATGCTGGAAATGTTATATATCAAGGCAAAAGTGAAATAGAAACGCATTGACGTTAATTGTGATATAAAACGTCAAAACGAGCTAAATGTGTTAGAACATTTCATAGTAATATACAGAAATTTCATACTTTTCACTCGAAAAACTGCCATTGACTTTAAGTTTACGAGTATATGTGTAAAATCACGCCTGGAATATGATTTGTTCTAAGAGTTTTAATAATTTTGGTCCTAAATCTCAAATTTTGCGAAATTTCAATATTTAACGTCAATATTTTCCCGTTTGAATGAAATTTTGACAAACATGAAAACAATTTTTGTACACAACATGCTAGAAATGTAATATATCAAGGCAAAAAAGAAATAGGAACGCATTCACGTTAATTGTGATATAAAACGTCAGAACCAGCTAAACGTATTAGAACATTTCATAGTAATATACTGAAATCACTACTTTTCACTCGAAAAACTGCCATTGACGTCCAAGTTTAAGAGTATATGTGTAAAATCACAAAGAAGAAAACAATTTATTTTCTACACGACATTCTAGAATTGTAATATATCAAAGCAAAAATGAAATAGGAACACATTCACGTTAATTGTGATATAAAACGTCAAAACCAGCTATACGTGTTAGAACATTTCATAGTAATATACAGAAATTTCATACTTTTCACTCGAAAAACTGCCATTGACTTTAAGTTTACGAGTATATGTGTAAAATCACGCCTGGAATATGATTTGTTCTAAGAGTTTTAATAATTTTGGTCCTAAATCTCAAATTTTGCGAAATTTCAATATTTAACGTCAATATTTTCCCGTTTGAATGAAATTTTGACAAACATGAAAACAATTTTTGTACACAACATGCTAGAAATGTAATATATCAAGGCAAAAAAGAAATAGGAACGCATTCACGTTAATTGTGATATAAAACGTCAGAACCAGCTAAACGTATTAGAACATTTCATAGTAATATACTGAAATCACTACTTTTCACTCGAAAAACTGCCATTGACGTCCAAGTTTAAGAGTATATGTGTAAAATCACAAAGAAGAAAACAATTTATTTTCTACACGACATTCTAGAATTGTAATATATCAAAGCAAAAATGAAATAGGAACACATTCACGTTAATTGTGATATAAAACGTCAAAACCAGCTATACGTGTTAGAACATTTCATAGTAATATACAGAAATTTCATACTTTTCACTCGAAAAACGGCCATTGACTTTAAGTTTACGAGTATATGTGTAAAATCACGCCAGGAATATGATTTGTTCTAAGAGTTTTAATAATTTTGGTCCTAAACCTCAAATTTGCGAAATTTCAATATTTAACGTCAATATTTTCCCGTTTGAATAAAATTTTGACAAACAAGAAAACAATTTTTGTACACGACATGCTAAAAATGTAATATATCAAGGCGAAAATGAAATAGGAACGCATTCACGTTAATTGTGATATAAAACGTCAGAACCATCTAAACGTATTAGAACATTTCATAGTAATATACTGAAATCACTACTTTTCACTCGAAAAACTGCCATTGACGTCCAAGTTTAAAAGTATATGTGTAAAATAACGCCAGAAATATGATTTGTTCTACGAGTTTTCATGATTTTAATCTTAATCCTCAAATTTTGCGAAATTTCAATATTTAACGTCAATATTTTCTCGTTTGAATGAAATTTTGACAAAGAAGAAAACAATTTTTTTTCTATACGACATTCTAGAATTGTAATATATCAAAGCAAAAATGAAATAGGAACACATTCACGTTAATTGTGATATAAAACGTCAAAACCAGCTAAACGTATTAGAACATTTCATAGAAATATACTGAAATTTCACACTTTTCACTCAAAAAACTGCCATTGACGTCCAAGTTTACGAGTGTATGTGTAAAATCACACCAGGAATATGATTTGTTCTTCGAGTTTTCATGATTTTGGTCCCAAACCTCAAATTTTGCGAAATTTCAATATTTAACGTCAACATTTTCCCGTTTGAACGAAATTTTGACAAACAAAAAAATATTTTTTTGTACAAACATGCTGGAAATGTTATAAATTAAGGTCAAATGGTGGAAGAAACGCATTGACGTTAATTGTGATATAAAACGTCAAAACGAGCTAAATGTGTTAGAACATTTCATAGTAATATACAGAAATTTCATACTTTTCACTTGAAAAACTACTTTTGACGACCAAGTTTAAGAGTATATGTGTAAAATTACGCCAGAAATATGATTTGTTCTACGAGTTTTCATGATTTTAATCTTAAACCTCAAATTTTGCGAAATTTCAATATTTAACGTCAATATTTTCTCGTTTGAATGAAATTTTGACAAACAAGAAAACAATTTTTCGTACACGACATGCTGGAAATGTTATATATCAAGGCAAAAATGAAATAAAAACGCATTGACGTTAATTGTGATATAAAACGTCAAAACCAGCTATACGTGTTAGAACATTTCATAGTAATATACAGAAATTTCATACTTTTCACTCGAAAAACTGCCATTGACTTTCAGTTTACGAGTATATGTGTAAAATCACGCCAGGAATATGATTTGTTCTACGAGTTTTAATAATTTTGGTCCTAAACCTCAAATTTTGCGAAATTTCAATATTTAACGTCAATATTTTCTCGTTTGAATGAAATTTTGACAAACAAGAAAACAATTTTTGTACACGACATTCTAGAATTGTAATATATCAAGGCAAAAATGAAATAGGAACGCATTCACGTTAATTGTGATATAAAACTTCAGAACCAGCTAAACGTATTAGAACATTTTTTTTATTTTTTTTTTTTATTTATTACACATGACAAGAAATATACACAATTTGAGAAAAAACAACAGGTAATTTGATTTGGACATTTAATTTTAATGGATCTGGGTTTGTTGCCTTTCATTTGTCGTATCCCCAGTAAACTTGGCTTTTGCCTGTATCTCACTGAGGATATTTAGCATGAAAAAATAAATCGATACTTCTTTCCGATTTTTGATAACACAAAAAAAACCCCGTTGCACGCTCTCGTCAACCTGACAAACAGTGACATTCAAGTACAACTGGAAACATCTTGCGAAACTCAACTCCTTACACATCATCACTCCAGAAAGACCAAAAATATTCATCCCACAATATACTGCACACAATCATAAGAATAAAAATCAAAACAAATTCAAACCAAAAAAAAAGAAGAAAAAAAGAAAGAAAAACACACAGAAACACAAATACAAAAACAACCAAAATTAAAACAACAAGAAGAGACCCACACTCACGAGCTCACATAAATCCTTTCCACTCGTCATTCATCATAGTAATATACTGAAATCTCTACTTTTCACTCGAAAAACTGCCATTGACGTCCAAGTTTAAGAGTATATGTGTAAAATCACGCCAGGGATATGATTTGTTCTACGAGTTTTCATGATTTTGGTCCTAAACCTCAAATTTTGCGAAATTTGAATATTTAACGTCAATATTTTCCCGTTTGAACGAAATTTTGACAAACAAAAAAAATAACTTTTCGTACACGACATGCTGGAAATGTTATATATCAAGGCAAAAGTGAAACAGAAACGCATTGACGTTATTTGTGATATAAAACGTCAAAACCAGCTATACGTGTTAGAACATTTCATAGTAATATACAGAAATTTCATACTTTTCACTCGAAAAACTGCCATTGACGTCCAAGCTTACGAGTAAAAGGTGTTAAATCACGTCAGGAATATAATTTGTTCTACGAGTTTTCATGATTTTGGTCCCAAACCTCAAATTTTGCGAAATTTCAGTATTTAACGTCAACATTTTACCGTTTGAACGAAATTTTGACAAAAGAAAATATATTTTTTTGCACAAACACGCTGGAAATGTTATAAATTAAGGTCACATGGTAGAAGAAACGCATTGACGTTAATTGTGATATAAAACGTCAAAACCAGCTATACGTGTTAGAACATTTCATAGTAATATACAGAAATTTCATACTTTTCACTCGAAAAACTGCCATTGACTTTAAGTTTACGAGTATATGTGTAAAATCACGCCAGGAATATGATTTGTTCTAAGAGTTTTAATAATTTTGGTCCTAAACCTCAAATTTTGCAAAATTTCAATATTTAACGTCAATATTTTCCCGTTTGAATGAAATTTTGACAAACAAGAAAACAATTTTTGTACACGACATGCTAGAAATGTAATATATCAAGGTCAAAAATAAAATAGGAACGCATTCACGTTAATTGTGATATAAAACGTCAGAACCAGCTAAACGTATTAGAACATTTCATAGTAATATACTGAAATCACTACTTTTCACTCGAAAAACTGCCATTGACGTCCAAGTTTAAGAGTATATGTGTAAAATCACGCCAGGAATATGATTTGTTCTACGAGTTTTCATGATTGTGGTCCCAAACCTCAAATTTTGCGAAATTTCAGTATTTAACGTCAACATTTTCCCGTTTGAACGAAATTTTGACAAAAGAAAATATATTTTTTTGCACAAACATGCTGGAAATGTTATAAATTAAGGTCACATGGTAGTAGAAACGGATTGACGTTAATTGTGATATAAAACGTCAAAACCAGCTAAATGTGTTAGAACATTTCATAGTAATATACTGAAATTTCACACTTTTTACTCGAAAAACTGCCATTGACTTTAAGTTTACGAGTATATGTGTAAAATCACGCCAGGAATATGATTTGTTTTACGAGTTTTAATAATTTTGGTCCTTAACCTCAAATTTTGCGAAATTTCAATATTTAACGTCAATATTTTCTCGTTTGAATGAAATTTCGACAAACAAGAAAACAATTTTTCGTACACGACATGCTGGAAATATTATATATCAAGGCAAAAATGAAATAAAAACGCATTGACGTTAATTGTGATATAAAACGTCAAAACCAGCTATACGTGTTAGAACATTTCATAGTAATATACAGAAATTTCATACTTTTCACTCGAAAAAACTGCCATTGACGTCCAAGTTTACGAGGTAAAAGGTGTTAAATCACGTCAGAAATATAATTTGTTCTACGAGTTTTCATGATTTGGTCCCAAACCTCAAATTTTGCGAAATTTCAATATTTAACGTCAACATTTTCCCGTTTGAACGAAATTTTGACAAACAAAAAAATATTTTTTTGTACAAACATGCTGGAAATGTTATAAATTAAGGTCAAATGGTGGAAGAAACGCATTGACGTTAATTGTGATATAAAACGTCAAAACGAGCTAAATGTGTTAGAACATTTCATAGTAATATACAGAAATTTCATACTTTTCACTTGAAAAACTACTTTTGACGACCAAGTTTAAGAGTATATGTGTAAAATTACGCCAGAAATATGATTTGTTCTACGAGTTTCATGATTTTAATCTTAAACCTCAAATTTTGCGAAATTTCAATATTTAACGTCAATATTTTCTCGTTTGAATGAAATTTTGACAAACAAGAAAACAATTTTTCGTACACGACATGCTGGAAATGTTATATATCAAGGCAAAAATGAAATAAAAACGCATTGACGTTAATTGTGATATAAAACGTCAAAACCAGCTATACGTGTTAGAACATTTCATAGTAATATACAGAAATTTCATACTTTTCACTCGAAAAACTGCCATTGACTTTCAGTTTACGAGTATATGTGTAAAATCACGCCAGGAATATGATTTGTTCTACGAGTTTTAATAATTTTGGTCCTAAACCTCAAATTTTGCGAAATTTCAATATTTAACGTCAATATTTTCTCGTTTGAATGAAATTTTGACAAACAAGAAAACAATATTTGTACACGACATTCTAGAATTGTAATATATCAAGGCAGAAATGAAATAGGAACGCATTCACGTTAATTGTGATATAAAACTCCAGAACCAGCTAAACGTATTAGAACATTTTTTTTATTATTTTTTTTTTATTTATTACACATGACAAGAAATATACACAATTTGAGAAAAAACAACAGGTTATTTGATTTGGACATATAATTTTAATGAATCTGGATTTGTTGCCTTTCATTTGTCGTATCCCCAGTAAACTTGGCTTTTGCCTGTATCTCACTGAGGATATTTAGCATGAAAAAAGTAAATCGATACTTCTTTCCGATTTTGATAACACAAAAAAACCCCGTTGCATGCTCTCGTCAACCTGACAAACAGTGACATTCAAGTACAACTGGAAACATCTTGCGAAACTCAACTCCTTACACATCATCACTCCAGAAAGACCAAAAATATTCATCCCACAATATACTGCACACAATCATAAGAATAAAAATCAAAACAAATTCAAACCAAAAAAAAAGAAGAAAAAAAGAAAGAAAAACACACAGAAACACAAATACAAAAACAACCAAAATTAAAACAACAAGAAGAGACCCACACTCACGAGCTCACATAAATCCTTTCCACTCGTCATTCATCATAGTAATATACTGAAATCTCTACTTTTCACTCGAAAAACTGCCATTGACGTCCAAGTTTAAGAGTATATGTGTAAAATCACGCCAGGGATATGATTTGTTCTACGAGTTTTCATGATTTTGGTCCTAAACCTCAAATTTTGCGAAATTTGAATATTTAACGTCAATATTTTCCCGTTTGAATGAAATTTTAACAAAAACAAAAAAACAACTTTTCGTACACGACATGCTGGAAATGTTATATATCAAGGCAAAAGTGAAATAGAAACGCATTGACGTTAATTGTGATATAAAACGTCAAAACCAGCTATACGTGTTAGAACATTTCATAGTAATATACTGAAATTTCATACTTTTCACTCGAAAAATTGCCATTGACTTTAAGTTTACGAGTATATGTGTAAAATCACGCCAGGAATATGATTTGTTCTACGAGTTTTCATGATTTTGGTCCCAAACCTCAAATTTTGCGAAATTTCAGTATTTAACGTCAACATTTTCCCGTTTGAACGAAATTTTGACAAAAGAAAATATATTTTTTTGCACAAACATGCTGGAAATGTTATAAATTAAGGTCACATGGTAGAAGAAACGCATTGACGTTAATTGTGATATAAAACGTCAAAACGAGCTAAATGTGTTAGAACATTTCATAGTAATATACAGAAATTTCATACTTTTCACTTGAAAAACTACTATTGACGACCAAGTTTACGAGTATATGTGTAAAATTACGCCAGAAATATGATTTGTTCTACGAGTTTTTATGATTTTAATCTTAATCCTCAAATTTTGCGAAATTTCAATATTTAACGTCAATATTTTCCCGTTTGAACGAAATTTTGACAAACAAAAAAAACAACTTTTCGTACACGATATGCTAGAAATGTTATATATCAAGGCAAAAGTGAAATAGAAACGCATTGACGTTAATTGTGATATGAAACGTCAAAACCAGCTAAACGTGTTAGAACATTTCATAGTAATTTATTTATTTTTTATTTATTATTACACATGACAATAAATATACACAATTTGAGAAAAAACAACAGGTTATTTGATTTGGACATATAATTTTAATGGATCTGGGTTTGTTGCCTTTCATTTGTCGTATCCCCAGTAAACTAGGCTTTTGCCTGTATCTCACTGAGGATATTAGCATGAAAAAATAAATCGATACTTCTTTCCGATTTTTGATAACACAAAAAACCCCGTTGCACGCTCTCATCAACCTGACAAACAGTGACACTCAACTACAACTGGAAATATACAGAAATTTCATACTTTTCACTCGAAAAACTGCCATTAACTTTAAGTTTACGAGTATATGTGTAAAATTACGCCAGGAATATGATTTGTTCTAAGAGTTTTAATAATTTTGGTCCTTAACCTCAAGTTTTGCGAAATTTCAATATTTTCTCGTTTGAATGAAATTTCGACAAACAAGAAAACAATTTTTCGTACACGACATGCTGGAAATGTTATATATCAAGGCAAAAATGAAATAAAAACGCATTGACGTTAATTGTGATATAAAACGTCAAAACCAGCTATACGTGTTAGAACATTTCATAGTAATATACAGAAATTTCATACTTTTCACTCGAAAAACTGCCATTGACTTTCAGTTTACGAGTATATGTGTAAAATCACGCCAGGAATATGATTTGTTCTACGAGTTTTAATAATTTTGGTCCTAAACCTCAAATTTTGCGAAATTTCAATATTTAACGTCAATATTTTCTCGTTTGAATGAAATTTTGACAAACAAGAAAACAATTTTTGTACACGACATTCTAGAATTGTAATATATCAAGGCAAAAATGAAATAGGAACGCATTCACGTTAATTGTGATATAAAACTTCAGAACCAGCTAAACGTATTAGAACATTTTTTTTATTTTTTTTTTTTATTTATTACACATGACAAGAAATATACACAATTTGAGAAAAAACAACAGGTAATTTGATTTGGACATTTAATTTTAATGGATCTGGGTTTGTTGCCTTTCATTTGTCGTATCCCCAGTAAACTTGGCTTTTGCCTGTATCTCACTGAGGATATTTAGCATGAAAAAATAAATCGATACTTCTTTCCGATTTTTGATAACACAAAAAAACCCCGTTGCACGCTCTCGTCAACCTGACAAACAGTGACATTCAAGTACAACTGGAAACATCTTGCGAAACTCAACTCCTTACACATCATCACTCCAGAAAGACCAAAAATATTCATCCCACAATATACTGCACACAATCATAAGAATAAAAATCAAAACAAATTCAAACCAAAAAAAAAGAAGAAAAAAAGAAAGAAAAACACACAGAAACACAAATACAAAAACAACCAAAATTAAAACAACAAGAAGAGACCCACACTCACGAGCTCACATAAATCCTTTCCACTCGTCATTCATCATAGTAATATACTGAAATCTCTACTTTTCACTCGAAAAACTGCCATTGACGTCCAAGTTTAAGAGTATATGTGTAAAATCACGCCAGGGATATGATTTGTTCTACGAGTTTTCATGATTTTGGTCCTAAACCTCAAATTTTGCGAAATTTGAATATTTAACGTCAATATTTTCCCGTTTGAACGAAATTTTGACAAACAAAAAAAATAACTTTTCGTACACGACATGCTGGAAATGTTATATATCAAGGCAAAAGTGAAACAGAAACGCATTGACGTTATTTGTGATATAAAACGTCAAAACCAGCTATACGTGTTAGAACATTTCATAGTAATATACAGAAATTTCATACTTTTCACTCGAAAAACTGCCATTGACGTCCAAGCTTACGAGTAAAAGGTGTTAAATCACGTCAGGAATATAATTTGTTCTACGAGTTTTCATGATTTTGGTCCCAAACCTCAAATTTTGCGAAATTTCAGTATTTAACGTCAACATTTTACCGTTTGAACGAAATTTTGACAAAAGAAAATATATTTTTTTGCACAAACACGCTGGAAATGTTATAAATTAAGGTCACATGGTAGAAGAAACGCATTGACGTTAATTGTGATATAAAACGTCAAAACCAGCTATACGTGTTAGAACATTTCATAGTAATATACAGAAATTTCATACTTTTCACTCGAAAAACTGCCATTGACTTTAAGTTTACGAGTATATGTGTAAAATCACGCCAGGAATATGATTTGTTCTAAGAGTTTTAATAATTTTGGTCCTAAACCTCAAATTTTGCAAAATTTCAATATTTAACGTCAATATTTTCCCGTTTGAATGAAATTTTGACAAACAAGAAAACAATTTTTGTACACGACATGCTAGAAATGTAATATATCAAGGTCAAAAATAAAATAGGAACGCATTCACGTTAATTGTGATATAAAACGTCAGAACCAGCTAAACGTATTAGAACATTTCATAGTAATATACTGAAATCACTACTTTTCACTCGAAAAACTGCCATTGACGTCCAAGTTTAAGAGTATATGTGTAAAATCACGCCAGGAATATGATTTGTTCTACGAGTTTTCATGATTGTGGTCCCAAACCTCAAATTTTGCGAAATTTCAGTATTTAACGTCAACATTTTCCCGTTTGAACGAAATTTTGACAAAAGAAAATATATTTTTTTGCACAAACATGCTGGAAATGTTATAAATTAAGGTCACATGGTAGTAGAAACGGATTGACGTTAATTGTGATATAAAACGTCAAAACCAGCTAAATGTGTTAGAACATTTCATAGTAATATACTGAAATTTCACACTTTTTACTCGAAAAACTGCCATTGACTTTAAGTTTACGAGTATATGTGTAAAATCACGCCAGGAATATGATTTGTTTTACGAGTTTTAATAATTTTGGTCCTTAACCTCAAATTTTGCAAAATTTCAATATTTAACGTCAATATTTTCTCGTTTGAATGAAATTTCGACAAACAAGAAAACAATTTTTCGTACACGACATGCTGGAAATATTATATATCAAGGCAAAAATGAAATAAAAACGCATTGACGTTAATTGTGATATAAAACGTCAAAACCAGCTATACGTGTTAGAACATTTCATAGTAATATACAGAAATTTCATACTTTTCACTCGAAAAACTGCCATTGACGTCCAAGTTTACGAGTAAAAGGTGTTAAATCACGTCAGAAATATAATTTGTTCTACGAGTTTTCATGATTTTGGTCCCAAACCTCAAATTTTGCGAAATTTCAGTATTTAACGTCAACATTTTCCCGTTTGAACGAAATTTTGACAAAAGAAAATATATTTTTTTGCACAAACATGCTGGAAATGTTATAAATTAAGGTCACATAGTAGAAGAAACGCATTGACGTTAATTGTGATATAAAACGTCAAAACCAGCTATACGTGTTAGAACATTTCATAGTAATATACAGAAATTTCATACTTTTCACTCGAAAAACTGCCATTGACGTCCAAGTTTAAAAGTATATGTGTAAAATAACGCCAGAAATATGATTTGTTCTACGAGTTTTCATGATTTTAATCTTAATCCTCAAATTTTGCGAAATTTCAATATTTAACGTCAATATTTTCTCGTTTGAATGAAATTTTGACAAAGAAGAAAACAATTTTTTTTCTACACGACATTCTAGAATTGTAATATATCAAAGCAAAAATGAAATAGGAACACATTCACGTTAATTGTGATATAAAACGTCAAAACCAGCTAAACGTAATAATACATTTCATAGAAATATACTGAAATTTCACACTTTTCACTCAAAAAACTGCCATTGACGTCCAAGTTTACGAGTGTATGTGTAAAATCACACCAGGAATATGATTTGTTCTTCGAGTTTTCATGATTTTGGTCCCAAACCTCAAATTTTGCGAAATTTCAATATTTAACGTCAACATTTTCCCGTTTGAACGAAATTTTGACAAACAAAAAAATATTTTTTTGTACAAACATGCTGGAAATGTTATAAATTAAGGTCAAATGGTGGAAGAAACGCATTGACGTTAATTGTGATATAAAACGTCAAAACGAGCTAAATGTGTTAGAACATTTCATAGTAATATACAGAAATTTCATACTTTTCACTTGAAAAACTACTATTGACGACCAAGTTTAAGAGTATATGTGTAAAATTACGCCAGAAATATGATTTGTTCTACGAGTTTTCATGATTTTAATCTTAAACCTCAAATTTTGCGAAATTTCAATATTTAACGTCAATATTTTCTCGTTTGAATGAAATTTTGACAAACAAGAAAACAATTTTTCGTACACGACATGCTGAAAATGTTATATATCAAGGCAAAAATGAAATAAAAACGCATTGACGTTAATTGTGATATAAAACGTCAAAACCAGCTATACGTGTTAGAACATTTCATAGTAATATACAGAAATTTCATACTTTTCACTCGAAAAACTGCCATTGACTTTCAGTTTACGAGTATATGTGTAAAATCACGCCAGGAATATGATTTGTTCTACGAGTTTTAATAATTTTGGTCCTAAACCTCAAATTTTGCGAAATTTCAATATTTAACGTCAATATTTTCTCGTTTGAATGAAATTTTGACAAACAAGAAAACAATATTTGTACACGACATGCTAGAATTGTAATATATCAAGGCAAAAATGAAATAGGAACGCATTCACGTTAATTGTGATATAAAACTTCAGAACCAGCTAAACGTATTAGAACATTTTTTTTATTATTTTTTTTTTATTTATTACACATGACAAGAAATATACACAATTTGAGAAAAAACAACAGGTAATTTGATTTGGACATATAATTTTAATGAATCTGGATTTGTTGTCTTTCATTTGTCGTATCCCCAGTAAACTTGGCTTTTGCCTGTATCTCACTGAGGATATTTAGCATGAAAAAATAAATCGATACTTCTTTCCGATTTTTGATAACACAAAAAAAACCCCGTTGCACGCTCTCGTCAACCTGACAAACAGTGACATTCAAGTACAACTGGAAACATCTTGCGAAACTCAACTCCTTACACATCATCACTCCAGAAAGACCAAAAATATTCATCCCACAATATACTGCACACAATCATAAGAATAAAAATCAAAACAAATTCAAAACAAAAAAAAGAAGAAAAAATGAAAGAAAAACACACAGAAACACAAATACAAAAACAACCAAAATTAAAACAACAAGAAGAGACCCACACTCACGAGCTCACATAAATCCTTTCCACTCGTCATTCATCATAGTAATATACTGAAATCTCTACTTTTCACTCGAAAAACTGCCATTGACGTCCAAGTTTAAGAGTATATGTGTAAAATCACGCCAGGGATATGATTTGTTCTACGAGTTTTCATGATTTTGGTCCTAAACCTCAAATTTTGCGAAATTTGAATATTTAACGTCAATATTTTCCCGTTTGAATGAAATTTTGACAAAAACAAAAAAACAACTTTTCGTACACGACATGCTGGAAATGTTATATATCAAGGCAAAAGTGAAATAGAAACGCATTGACGTTAATTGTGATATAAAACGTCAAAACGAGCTAAATGTGTTAGAACATTTCATAGTAATATACAGAAATTTCATACTTTTCACTCGAAAAACTGCCATTGACTTTAAGTTTACGAGTATATGTGTAAAATCACGCCTGGAATATGATTTGTTCTAAGAGTTTTAATAATTTTGGTCCTAAATCTCAAATTTTGCGAAATTTCAATATTTAACGTCAATATTTTCCCGTTTGAATGAAATTTTGACAAACATGAAAACAATTTTTGTACACAACATGCTAGAAATGTAATATATCAAGGCAAAAAAGAAATAGGAACGCATTCACGTTAATTGTGATATAAAACGTCAGAACCAGCTAAACGTATTAGAACATTTCATAGTAATATACTGAAATCACTACTTTTCACTCGAAAAACTGCCATTGACGTCCAAGTTTAAGAGTATATGTGTAAAATCACAAAATAGAAAACAATTTATTTTCTACACGACATTCTAGAATTGTAATATATCAAAGCAAAAATGAAATAGGAACACATTCACGTTAATTGTGATATAAAACGTCAAAACCAGCTATACGTGTTAGAACATTTCATAGTAATATATAGAAATTTCATACTTTTCACTCGAAAAACTGCCATTGACTTTAAGTTTACGAGTATATGTGTAAAATCACGCCTGGAATATGATTTGTTCTAAGAGTTTTAATAATTTTGGTCCTAAATCTCAAATTTTGCGAAATTTCAATATTTAACGTCAATATTTTCCCGTTTGAATGAAATTTTGACAAACATGAAAACAATTTTTGTACACAACATGCTAGAAATGTAATATATCAAGGCAAAAAAGAAATAGGAACGCATTCACGTTAATTGTGATATAAAACGTCAGAACCAGCTAAACGTATTAGAACATTTCATAGTAATATACTGAAATCACTACTTTTCACTCGAAAAACTGCCATTGACGTCCAAGTTTAAGAGTATATGTGTAAAATCACAAAGAAGAAAACAATTTATTTTCTACACGACATTCTAGAATTGTAATATATCAAAGCAAAAATGAAATAGGAACACATTCACGTTAATTGTGATATAAAACGTCAAAACCAGCTATACGTGTTAGAACATTTCATAGTAATATACAGAAATTTCATACTTTTCACTCGAAAAACGGCCATTGACTTTAAGTTTACGAGTATATGTGTAAAATCACGCCAGGAATATGATTTGTTCTAAGAGTTTTAATAATTTTGGTCCTAAACCTCAAATTTTGCGAAATTTCAATATTTAACGTCAATATTTTCCCGTTTGAATAAAATTTTGACAAACAAGAAAACAATTTTTGTACACGACATGCTAAAAATGTAATATATCAAGGCGAAAATGAAATAGGAACGCATTCACGTTAATTGTGATATAAAACGTCAGAACCATCTAAACGTATTAGAACATTTCATAGTAATATACTGAAATCACTACTTTTCACTCGAAAAACTGCCATTGACGTCCAAGTTTAAAAGTATATGTGTAAAATAACGCCAGAAATATGATTTGTTCTACGAGTTTTCATGATTTTAATCTTAAACCTCAAATTTTGCGAAATTTCAATATTTAACGTCAATATTTTCTCGTTTGAATGAAATTTTGACAAACAAGAAAACAATTTTTCGTACACGACATGCTGAAAATGTTATATATCAAGGCAAAAATGAAATAAAAACGCATTGACGTTAATTGTGATATAAAACGTCAAAACCAGCTATACGTGTTAGAACATTTCATAGTAATATACAGAAATTTCATACTTTTCACTCGAAAAACTGCCATTGACTTTCAGTTTACGAGTATATGTGTAAAATCACGCCAGGAATATGATTTGTTCTACGAGTTTTAATAATTTTGGTCCTAAACCTCAAATTTTGCGAAATTTCAATATTTAACGTCAATATTTTCTCGTTTGAATGAAATTTTGACAAACAAGAAAACAATATTTGTACACGACATGCTAGAATTGTAATATATCAAGGCAAAAATGAAATAGGAACGCATTCACGTTAATTGTGATATAAAACTTCAGAACCAGCTAAACGTATTAGAACATTTTTTTTATTATTTTTTTTTTATTTATTACACATGACAAGAAATATACACAATTTGAGAAAAAACAACAGGTAATTTGATTTGGACATATAATTTTAATGAATCTGGATTTGTTGCCTTTCATTTGTCGTATCCCCAGTAAACTTGGCTTTTGCCTGTATCTCACTGAGGATATTTAGCATGAAAAAATAAATCGATACTTCTTTCCGATTTTTGATAACACAAAAAAACCCCGTTGCACGCTCTCGTCAACCTGACAAACAGTGACATTCAAGTACAACTGGAAACATCTTGCGAAACTCAACTCCTTACACATCATCACTCCAGAAAGACCAAAAATATTCATCCCACAATATACTGCACACAATCATAAGAATAAAAATCAAAACAAATTCAAAACAAAAAAAAGAAGAAAAAATGAAAGAAAAACACACAGAAACACAAATACAAAAACAACCAAAATTAAAACAACAAGAAGAGACCCACACTCACGAGCTCACATAAATCCTTTCCACTCGTCATTCATCATAGTAATATACTGAAATCTCTACTTTTCACTCGAAAAACTGCCATTGACGTCCAAGTTTAAGAGTATATGTGTAAAATCACGCCAGGGATATGATTTGTTCTACGAGTTTTCATGATTTTGGTCCTAAACCTCAAATTTTGCGAAATTTGAATATTTAACGTCAATATTTTCCCGTTTGAATGAAATTTTGACAAAAACAAAAAAACAACTTTTCGTACACGACATGCTGGAAATGTTATATATCAAGGCAAAAGTGAAATAGAAACGCATTGACGTTAATTGTGATATAAAACGTCAAAACGAGCTAAATGTGTTAGAACATTTCATAGTAATATACAGAAATTTCATACTTTTCACTCGAAAAACTGCCATTGACTTTAAGTTTACGAGTATATGTGTAAAATCACGCCTGGAATATGATTTGTTCTAAGAGTTTTAATAATTTTGGTCCTAAATCTCAAATTTTGCGAAATTTCAATATTTAACGTCAATATTTTCCCGTTTGAATGAAATTTTGACAAACATGAAAACAATTTTTGTACACAACATGCTAGAAATGTAATATATCAAGGCAAAAAAGAAATAGGAACGCATTCACGTTAATTGTGATATAAAACGTCAGAACCAGCTAAACGTATTAGAACATTTCATAGTAATATACTGAAATCACTACTTTTCACTCGAAAAACTGCCATTGACGTCCAAGTTTAAGAGTATATGTGTAAAATCACAAAGAAGAAAACAATTTATTTTCTACACGACATTCTAGAATTGTAATATATCAAAGCAAAAATGAAATAGGAACACATTCACGTTAATTGTGATATAAAACGTCAAAACCAGCTATACGTGTTAGAACATTTCATAGTAATATACAGAAATTTCATACTTTTCACTCGAAAAACTGCCATTGACTTTAAGTTTACGAGTATATGTGTAAAATCACGCCTGGAATATGATTTGTTCTAAGAGTTTTAATAATTTTGGTCCTAAATCTCAAATTTTGCGAAATTTCAATATTTAACGTCAATATTTTCCCGTTTGAATGAAATTTTGACAAACATGAAAACAATTTTTGTACACAACATGCTAGAAATGTAATATATCAAGGCAAAAAAGAAATAGGAACGCATTCACGTTAATTGTGATATAAAACGTCAGAACCAGCTAAACGTATTAGAACATTTCATAGTAATATACTGAAATCACTACTTTTCACTCGAAAAACTGCCATTGACGTCCAAGTTTAAGAGTATATGTGTAAAATCACAAAGAAGAAAACAATTTATTTTCTACACGACATTCTAGAATTGTAATATTATCAAAGCAAAAATGAAATAGGAACACATTCACGTTAATTGTGATATAAACGTCAAAACCAGCTATACGTGTTAGAACATTTCATAGTAATATACAGAAATTTCATACTTTTCACTCGAAAAACGGCCATTGACTTTAAGTTTACGAGTATATGTGTAAAATCACGCCAGGAATATGATTTGTTCTAAGAGTTTTAATAATTTTGGTCCTAAACCTCAAATTTTGCGAAATTTCAATATTTAACGTCAATATTTTCCCGTTTGAATAAAATTTTGACAAACAAGAAAACAATTTTTGTACACGACATGCTAAAAATGTAATATATCAAGGCGAAAATGAAATAGGAACGCATTCACGTTAATTGTGATATAAAACGTCAGAACCATCTAAACGTATTAGAACATTTCATAGTAATATACTGAAATCACTACTTTTCACTCGAAAAACTGCCATTGACGTCCAAGTTTAAAAGTATATGTGTAAAATAACGCCAGAAATATGATTTGTTCTACGAGTTTTCATGATTTTAATCTTAATCCTCAAATTTTGCGAAATTTCAATATTTAACGTCAATATTTTCTCGTTTGAATGAAATTTTGACAAAGAAGAAAACAATTTTTTTTCTATACGACATTCTAGAATTGTAATATATCAAAGCAAAAATGAAATAGGAACACATTCACGTTAATTGTGATATAAAACGTCAAAACCAGCTAAACGTATTAGAACATTTCATAGAAATATACTGAAATTTCACACTTTTCACTCAAAAAACTGCCATTGACGTCCAAGTTTACGAGTGTATGTGTAAAATCACACCAGGAATATGATTTGTTCTTCGAGTTTTCATGATTTTGGTCCCAAACCTCAAATTTTGCGAAATTTCAATATTTAACGTCAACATTTTCCCGTTTGAACGAAATTTTGACAAACAAAAAAATATTTTTTTGTACAAACATGCCGGAAATGTTATAAATTAAGGTCAAATGGTGGAAGAAACGCATTGACGTTAATTGTGATATAAAACGTCAAAACGAGCTAAATGTGTTAGAACATTTCATAGTAATATACAGAAATTTCATACTTTTCACTTGAAAAACTACTTTTGACGACCAAGTTTAAGAGTATATGTGTAAAATTACGCCAGAAATATGATTTGTTCTACGAGTTTTCATGATTTTAATCTTAAACCTCAAATTTTGCGAAATTTCAATATTTAACGTCAATATTTTCTCGTTTGAATGAAATTTTGACAAACAAGAAAACAATTTTTCGTACACGACATGCTGGAAATGTTATATATCAAGGCAAAAATGAAATAAAAACGCATTGACGTTAATTGTGATATAAAACGTCAAAACCAGCTATACGTGTTAGAACATTTCATAGTAATATACAGAAATTTCATACTTTTCACTCGAAAAACTGCCATTGACTTTCAGTTTACGAGTATATGTGTAAAATCACGCCAGGGATATGATTTGTTCTACGAGTTTTCATGATTTTGGTCCAAAACCTCAAATTTTGCGAAATTTGAATATTTAACGTCAATATTTTCCCGTTTGAATGAAATTTTAACAAAAACAAAAAAACAACTTTTCGTACACGACATGCTGGAAATGTTATATATCAAGGCAAAAGTGAAATAGAAACGCATTGACGTTAATTGTGATATAAAACGTCAAAACCAGCTATACGTGTTAGAACATTTCATAGTAATATACTGAAATTTCATACTTTTCACTCGAAAAATTGCCATTGACTTTAAGTTTACGAGTATATGTGTAAAATCACGCCAGGAATATGATTTGTTCTACGAGTTTTCATGATTTTGGTCCCAAACCTCAAATTTTGCGAAATTTCAGTATTTAACGTCAACATTTTCCCGTTTGAACGAAATTTTGACAAAAGAAAATATATTTTTTTGCACAAACATGCTGGAAATGTTATAAATTAAGGTCACATGGTAGAAGAAACGCATTGACGTTAATTGTGATATAAAACGTCAAAACGAGCTAAATGTGTTAGAACATTTCATAGTAATATACAGAAATTTCATACTTTTCACTTGAAAAACTACTATTGACGACCAAGTTTACGAGTATATGTGTAAAATTACGCCAGAAATATGATTTGTTCTACGAGTTTTTATGATTTTAATCTTAATCCTCAAATTTTGCGAAATTTCAATATTTAACGTCAATATTTTCCCGTTTGAACGAAATTTTGACAAACAAAAAAAACAACTTTTCGTACACGATATGCTAGAAATGTTATATATCAAGGCAAAAGTGAAATAGAAACGCATTGACGTTAATTGTGATATGAAACGCCAAAACCAGCTAAACGTGTTAGAACATTTCATAGTAATTTATTTATTTTTTATTTATTATTACACATGACAATAAATATACACAATTTGAGAAAAAACAACAGGTAATTTGATTTGGACATATAATTTTAATGGATCTGGGTTTGTTGCCTTTCATTTGTCGTATCCCCAGTAAACTAGGCTTTTGCCTGTATCTCACTGAGGATATTTAGCATGAAAAAATAAATCGATACTTCTTTCCGATTTTTGATAACACAAAAAACCCCGTTGCACGCTCTCATCAACCTGACAAACAGTGACACTCAACTACAACTGGAAATATACAGAAATTTCATACTTTTCACTCGAAAAACTGCCATTAACTTTAAGTTTACGAGTATATGTGTAAAATTACGCCAGGAATATGATTTGTTCTAAGAGTTTTAATAATTTTGGTCCTTAACCTCAAGTTTTGCGAAATTTCAATATTTTCTCGTTTGAATGAAATTTCGACAAACAAGAAAACAATTTTTCGTACACGACATGCTGGAAATGTTATATATCAAGGCAAAAATGAAATAAAAACGCATTGACGTTAATTGTGATATAAAACGTCAAAACCAGCTATACGTGTTAGAACATTTCATAGTAATATACAGAAATTTCATACTTTTCACTCGAAAAACTGCCATTGACTTTCAGTTTACGAGTATATGTGTAAAATCACGCCAGGAATATGATTTGTTCTACGAGTTTTAATAATTTTGGTCCTAAACCTCAAATTTTGCGAAATTTCAATATTTAACGTCAATATTTTCTCGTTTGAATGAAATTTTGACAAACAAGAAAACAATTTTTGTACACGACATTCTAGAATTGTAATATATCAAGGCAAAAATGAAATAGGGAACGCATTCACGTTAATTGTGATATAAAACTTCAGAACCAGCTAAACGTATTAGAACATTTTTTTTATTTTTTTTTTTATTTATTACACATGACAAGAAATATACACAATTTGAGAAAAAACAACAGGTAATTTGATTTGGACATTTAATTTTTAATGGATCTGGGTTTTTGCCTTTCATTTGTCGTATCCCCAGTAAACTTGGCTTTTGCCTGTATCTCACTGAGGATATTTAGCATGAAAAAATAAATCGATACTTCTTTCCGATTTTTGATAACACAAAAAAACCCGTTGCACGCTCTCGTCAACCTGACAAACAGTGACATTCAAGTACAACTGGAAACATCTTGCGAAACTCAACTCCTTACACATCATCACTCCAGAAAGACCAAAATATTCATCCCAACAATATACTGCACACAATCATAAGAATAAAAATCAAAACAAATTCAAACCAAAAAAAAAGAAGAAAAAAAGAAGAAAAACACACAGAAACACAAATACAAAAACAACCAAAATTAAAACAACAAGAAGAGACCCACACTCACGAGCTCACATAAATCCTTTCCACTCGTCCATTCATCATAGTAATATACTGAAATCTCTACTTTTCACTCGAAAAACTGCCATTGACGTCCAAGTTTAAGAGTATATGTGTAAAATCACGCCAGGGATATGATTTGTTCTACGAGTTTTCATGATTTTGGTCCTAAACCTCAAATTTTGCGAAATTTGAATATTTAACGTCAATATTTTCCCGTTTGAACGAAATTTTGACAAACAAAAAAAATAACTTTTCGTACACGACATGCTGGAAATGTTATATATCAAGGCAAAAGTGAAACAGAAACGCATTGACGTTATTTTGTGATATAAAACGTCAAAACCAGCTATACGTGTTAGAACATTTCATAGTAATATACAGAAATTTCATACTTTTCACTCGAAAAACTGCCATTGACGTCCAAGCTTACGAGTAAAAGGTGTTAAATCAAGTCAGGAATATAATTTGTTCTACGAGTTTCATGATTTTGGTCCCAAACCTCAAATTTTGCGCAAATTTCAGTATTTAACGTCAACATTTTACCGTTTGAACGAAATTTTGACAAAAGAAAATATATTTTTTTGCACAAACACGCTGAAATGTTATAAATTAAGGTCACATGGTAGAAGAAACGCATTGACGTTAATTGTGATATAAAACGTCAAAACCAGCTATACGTGTTAGAACATTTCATAGTAATATACAGAAATTTCATACTTTTCACTCGAAAAACTGCCATTGACTTTAAGTTTACGAGTATATGTGTAAAATCACGCCAGGAATATGATTTGTTCTAAGAGTTTTAATAATTTTGGTCCTAAACCTCAAATTTTGCAAAATTTCAATATTTAACGTCAATATTTTCCCGTTTGAATGAAATTTTGACAAACAAGGAAACATTTTTGTACACGACATGCTAGAAATGTAATATATCAAGGTCAAAAATAAAATAGGAACGCATTCACGTTAATTGTGATATAAAACGTCAGAACCAGCTAAACGTATTAGAACATTTCATAGTAATATACTGAAATCACTACTTTCACTCGAAAAACTGCCATTGACGTCCAAGTTTAAGAGTATATGTGTAAAATCACGCCAGGAATATGATTTGTTCTACGAGTTTTCATGATTTTAATCTTAATCCTCAAATTTTGCGAAATTTCAATATTTAACGTCAATATTTTCTCGTTTGAATGAAATTTTGACAAAGAAGAAAAAAATTTTTTTTCTACACGACATTCTAGAATTGTAATATATCAAAGCAAAAATGAAATAGGAACACATTCACGTTAATTGTGATATAAACGTCAAAAACCAGCTAAACGTAATAATACATTACATAGAAATATACTGAAATTTCACACTTTTCACTCAAAAAACTGCCATTGACGTCCAAGTTTACGAGTGTATGTGTAAAATCACACCAGGAATATGATTTGTTCTTCGAGTTTCATGATTTTGGTCCCAAACCTCAAATTTTGCGAAATTTCAATATTTAACGTCAACATTTTCCGTTTGAACGAAATTTGACAAACAAAAAAATATTTTTTTGTACAAACATGCTGGAAATGTTATAAATTAAGGTCAAATGGTGGCAAGAAACGCATTGACGTTAATTGTGATATAAACGTCAAAACCAGCTATACGTGTTAGAACATTTCATAGTAATATACAGAAATTTCATACTTTTCACTTGAAAAACTACTATTGACGACCAAGTTTAAGAGTATATGTGTAAAATTACGCCAGAAATATGATTTGTTCTACGAGTTTTCATGATTTTAATCTTAAACCTCAAATTTTGCGAAATTTCAATATTTAACGTCAATATTTCTCGTTTGAATGAAATTTTGACAAACAAGAAAACAATTTTTCGTTACACGACATGCTGAAAATGTTATATATATCAAGGCAAAAATGAAATAAAAACGCATTGACGTTAATTGTGATATAAAAGGTCAAAACCAGCTATACGTGTTAGAACATTTCATAGTAATATACAGAAATTTCATACTTTTCACTCGAAAAACTGCCATTGACTTTCAGTTTACGAGTATATGTGTAAAATCACGCCAGGGAATATGATTTGTTCTACGAGTTTTAATAATTTTGGTCCTAAACCTCAAATTTTGCGAAATTTCAATATTTAACGTCAATATTTTCTCGTTTGAATGAAATTTTGACAAACAAGAAAACAATATTTGTACACGACATGCTAGAATTGTAATATATCAAGGCAAAAATGAAATAGGAACGCATTCACGTTAATTGTGATATAAAACTTCAGAACCAGCTAAACGTATTAGAACATTTTTTTTATTATTTTTTTTTTTATTTATTCACATGACAAGAAATATAACACAATTTGAGAAAAAACAACAGGTAATTTGATTTGGACATATAATTTAATGAATCTGGATTTGTTGCCTTTCATTTGTCGTATCCCCAGTAAACTTGGCTTTTTGCCTGTATCTCACTGAGGATATTTAGCATGAAAAAATAAATCGATACTCTTTCCGATTTTTGATAACACAAAAAAAACCCCGTTGCACGCTCTCGTCAACCTGACAAACAGTGACATTCAAGTACAACTGGAAACATCTTGCGAAAACTCAACTCCTTACACATCATCACTCCAGAAAGACCAAAAATATTCATCCCACAATATACTGCACACAATCATAAGAATAAAAATCAAAACAAATTCAAAACAAAAAAAGAAGAAAAAATGAAAGAAAAACACACAGAAACACAAATACAAAAACAACCAAAATTAAAAACAACAAGAAGAGACCCACACTCACGAGCTCACATAAATCCTTTCCACTCGTCATTCATCATAGTAATATACTGAAATCCTCTACTTTTCACTCGAAAAACTGCCATTGACGTCCAAGTTTAAGAGTATATGTGTAAAATCACGCCAGGGGATATGATTTGTTCTACGAGTTTTCATGATTTTGGTCCTAAACCTCAAATTTTGCGAAATTTGAATATTTAACGTCAATATTTTCCCGTTTGAATGAAATTTTGACAAAAACAAAAAAACAACTTTTCGTACACGACATGCTGGAAATGTTATATATCAAGGCAAAAGTGAAATAGAAACGCATTGACGTTAATTGTGATATAAAACGTCAAAACGAGCTAAATGTGTTAGAACATTTCATAGTAATATACAGAAATTTCATACTTTTCACTCGAAAAACTGCCATTGACTTTAAGTTTACGAGTATATGTGTAAAATCACGCCTGGAATATGATTTGTTCTAAGAGTTTTAATAATTTTGGTCCTAAATCTCAAATTTTGCGAAATTTCAATATTTAACGTCAATATTTTCCCGTTTGAATGATATTTTGACAAACATGAAAACAATTTTTGTACACAACATGCTAGAAATGTAATATATCAAGGCAAAAAAGAAATAGGAACGCATTCACGTTTAATTGTGATATAAAACGTCAGAACCAGCTAAACGTATTAGAACATTTCATAGTAATATACTGAAATCACTACTTTTCACTCGAAAAACTGCCATTGACGTCCAAGTTTAAGAGTATATGTGTAAAATCACAAAGAAGAAAACAATTTATTTTCTACACGACATTCTAGAATTGTAATATATCAAAGCAAAAATGAAATAGGAACACATTCACGTTAATTGTGATATAAAACGTCAAAACCAGCTATACGTGTTAGAACATTTCATAGTAATATACAGAAATTTCATACTTTTCACTCGAAAAACTGCCATTGACGTCCAAGTTTAAGAGTATATGTGTAAAATCACGCCAGGGATATGATTTGTTCTACGAGTTTTCATGATTTTGGTCCTTAACCTCAAATTTTGCGAAATTTTAATATTTAACGTCAATATTTTCCCGTTTGAACGAAATTTTGACAAAAACAAAAAAACAACTTTTCGTACACGACATGCTGGAAATGTTATATATCAAGGCAAAAGTGAAATAGAAACGCATTGACGTTAATTGTGATATAAAACGTCAAAACCAGCTATACGTGTTAGAACATTTCATAGTATTATACTGAAATTTCATACTTTTCACTCGAAAAATTGCCATTGACTTTAAGTTTACGAGTATATGTGTAAAATCACGCCAGGAATATGATTTGTTCTACGAGTTTTCATGATTTTGGTCCCAAACCTCAAATTTTGCGAAATTTCAGTATTTAACGTCAACATTTTCCCGTTTGAACGAAATTTTGACAAAAGAAAATATATTTTTTTGCACAAACATGCTGGAAATGTTATAAATTAAGGTCACATGGTAGAAGAAACGCATTGACGTTAATTGTGATATAAAACGTCAAAACCAGCTAAATGTGTTAGAACATTTCATAGTAATATACTGAAATTTCACACTTTTTACTCGAAAAACTGCCATTGACTTTAAGTTTACGAGTATATGTGTAAAATCACGCCAGGAATATGATTTGTTTAACGAGTTTTAATAATTTTGGTCCTTAACCTCAAATTTTGCGAAATTTCAATATTTAACGTCAATATTTTCTCGTTTGAATGAAATTTCGACAAACAAGAAAACAATTTTTCCTACACGACATGCTGGAAATGTTATATATCAAGGCAAAAATGAAATAAAAACGCATTGACGTTAATTGTGATATAAAACGTCAAAACCAGCTATACGTGTTAGAACATTTCATAGTAATATACAGAAATTTCATACTTTTCACTCGAAAAACTGCCATTGACTTTCAGTTTACGAGTATATGTGTAAAATCACGCCAGGAATATGATTTGTTCTACGAGTTTTAATAATTTTGGTCCTAAACCTCAAATTTTGCGAAATTTCAATATTTAACGTCAATATTTTCTCGTTTGAATGAAATTTTGACAAACAAGAAAACAATTTTTTGTACACGACATGCTAGAATTGTAATATATCAAGGCAAAAATGAAATAGGAACGCATTCACGTTAATTGTGATATAAAACTTCAGAACCAGCTAAACGTATTAGAACATTTTTTTTATAATTTTTTTTTTATTTATCACACATGACAAGAAATATACACAATTTGAGAAAAAACAACAGGTAATTTGATTTGGACATATAATTTTAATGAATCTGGGTTTGTTGCCTTTCATTTGTCGTATCCCCAGTAAACTTGGCTTTTGCCTGTATCTCACTGAGGATATTTAGCATGAAAAAGTAAATCGATACTTCTTTCCGATTTTTGATAACACAAAAAAACCCCGTTGCACGCTCTCGTCAACCTGACAAACAGTGACATTCAAGTACAACTGGAAACATCTTGCGAAACTCAACTCCTTACACGTCATCACTCCAGAAAGACCAAAAATATTCATCCCACAATATACTGCACACAATCAAAAGAATAAAAATCAAAACAAATTCAAACCAAAAAAAAAGAAGAAAAAAAGAAAGAAAAACACACAGAAACACAAATACAAAAACAACCAAAATTAAAACAACAAGAAGAGACCCACACTCACGAGCTCACATAAATCCTTTCCACTCGTCATTCATCATAGTAATATACTGAAATCTCTACTTTTCACTCGAAAAACTGCCATTGACGTCCAAGTTTAAGAGTATATGTGTAAAATCACGCCAGGGATATGATTTGTTCTACGAGTTTTCATGATTTTGGTCCTAAACCTCAAATTTTGCGAAATTTGAATATTTAACGTCAATATTTTCCCGTTTGAACGAAATTTTGACAAACAAAAAAAATAACTTTTCGTACACGACATGCTGGAAATGTTATATATCAAGGCAAAAGTGAAACAGAAACGCATTGACGTTAATTGTGATATAAAACGTCAAAACCAGCTATACGTGTTAGAACATTTCATAGTAATATACAGAAATTTCATACTTTTCACTCGAAAAACTGCCATTGACGTCCAAGCTTACGAGTAAAAGGTGTTAAATCACGTCAGGAATATAATTTGTTCTACGAGTTTTCATGATTTTGGGCCCAAACCTCAAATTTTAAGAAATTTCAGTATTTAACGTCAACATTTTCCCGTTTGAACGAAATTTTGACAAAAGAAAATATATTTTTTTTGCACAAACATGCTGGAAATGTTATAAATTAAGGTCACATGGTAAAAGAAACGCATTGACGTTAATTGTGATATAAAACGTCAAAACCAGCTATACGTGTTAGAACATTTCATAGTAATATACAGAAATTTCATACTTTTCACTCGAAAAACTGCCATTGACGTCTAAGTTTAAGAGTATATGTGTAAAATCACGCCAGGGATATGATTTGTTCTACGAGTTTTCATGATTTTGGTCCTAAACCTCAAATTTTGCGAAATTTTAATATTTAACGTCAATATTTTCCCGTTTGAACGAAATTTTGACAAACCAAAAAACAACTTTTCGTACACGACATGCTGGAAATGTTATATATCAAGGCAAAAGTGAAATAGAAACGCATTGACGTTAATTGTGATATAAAACGTCAAAACCAGCTATACGTGTTAGAACATTACATAGTAATATACTGAAATATCATACTTTTCACTCGAAAAACTGCCATTGACTTTAGGTTTACGAGTATATGTTTAAAATCACGCCAGGAATATGATTTGTTCTAAGAGTTTTAATAATTTTGGTCCTAAACCTCAAATTTTGCAAAATTTCAATATTTAACGTCAATATTTTCCCGTTTGAATGAAATTTTGACAAACAAGAAAACAATTTTTGTACACGACATGCTAGAAATGTAATATATCAAGGTCAAAAATGAAATAGGAACGCATTCACGTTAATTGTGATATAAAACGTCAGAACCAGCTAAACGTATTAGAACATTTCATAGTAATATACTGAAATCACTACTTTTCACTCGAAAAACTGCCATTGACGTCCAAGTTTAAGAGTATATGTGTAAAATCACGCCAGGAATATGATTTGTTCTACGAGTTTTCATGATTTTGGTCCCAAACCTCAAATTTTGCGAAATTTCAATATTTTGCGTCAATATTTTCCAGTTTGAATGAAATTTTAACAAACATTTTTTTTTTTTGTACAAACATGCTGGAAAGGCTATATATTAAGGTCAAAGGGTAGAAGGAACGCATTGACGTTAATTGTGATATAAAACTGCAAAACCAGCTAAACGTTTAAGAACATTTCATAGTAATACGAGTATAATAAGTTAGTCAAAAAGTTTTGAAAGCGACATCTATGGAGCAGTAGAAACACCAAAATTTCTACGCCATTTTAATATTTCATCTTTCATAACGTACTCAAAATTTCATTTCGATCTGTCAATTAATTCTTTGTGTACAAGCCATTTGAAGTTGACGTGTCAGTGTATTTTTTAACAATGGAAAAATCCGAATATCGTGCAGTGATTAAATTCTTTGTTTTGGAAGGTTTGTCGGCTACTGAGATCCATGCAAAGATGGTGAAAGTATTATAGGAGTCTTCTCCTTTATTTCCAACCGTTCGCTAATGGGGTTTGGAGTTTAAGCGTGGCCGTACAAGCGTTGAAGACGATCCACGCTCAAGACGTCCAAAAAGTGCATCAACGCCAGAAATCATAGCGAAAATACAGGATATGGTTTTGAAAGATCATCGATCGACTGTGGATGTGATAGCTGACACCATAGGCATCTCACATGGAACAACATGGCACATTTTGGCTGAAGTTTCGGGTTTCAAAAAACTATGTGCACAATGGGTGCCGCATTTGCTAACAATGCAACAAAAACACGTTCGTATGCGACTTTCTGAGCAACATTTGGAGCAACTTCGAAAGGATAAAAAAGATTTTCTGCGTCGATTCATCACTATGAATGAGACTTGGGTCTACCATCATGATCCTGAATCAATACAAGAGGCTAAGGAGTGGTGTGAACCAGGCACTTTGCCTCCGAAGCGAGTTCGTGTCCAGAAATCGGCCAAGAAGGTGTTAGCGTCAGTTATTTGGGATGCAAAAGGAATTTTATTGATAGATTATCTCCAAACTGAAGGTCAAAGGGTAGTACAAACGCATTGACGTTATTTGTGATATAAAACGTCAAAACCAGCTAAATGTGTTAGAACATATCATAGTAATATACAGAAATTTCATACTTTTCACTCGAAAAACTGCTATTGACGACCAAGTTTACGAGTTTATGTGTAAAACCACGCCAGGAATATGATTTGTACTACGTGGTTTCAAGTTTTTGGTCCCAAACCTCAAATTTTGCGAAATTTCAATATTTTCCCGTTTGAATGAAATTTTGACGAACAAAAAAAACAATTTTTCGTACACAACATGCTAGAAATGTAATATATCAAGGCAAAAGTGAAATAGGAACGCATTGACCAGCTAAACGTGTTAGAACATTTCATAGTAATATGCTGAAATTTCATACCTTTCACTCGAAAAATTGCCATTGACGTCCAAATTTACGAGTATATGTGTTAAATCACGCCAGGAATATAATTTGTTCTACGAATTTTCATGATTTTGCTCCCAACTCCCAAATTCAATATTTTCCCGTTTGAATGAAATTTTGACAAACAAAAAAAAATTATTTTGTACAAACATGCTGGAAATGTTATAAATTAAGGTCAAAGGGTAGTTGGAACGCATTGACGTTAATTGTGATATAAAACGTTAAAACCAGCTAAACGTATTGGAACATATCATAGCAATATACTGAAATTTCACACTTTTCACTCGCAAAACTGCCATTGACGTCCAAGTTTACGAGTTTATGTGTAAAATTACGTTTTTTTTGTTCGTCAAAATTTCATTCAAACGGGAAAATATTGACGCAAAATATTGAAATTTCGCAAAATTTGAGGTTTGGGAGCAAAATCATGAAAATTCGTAGAACAAATTATATTCCTGGCGTGATTTTACACATATACTCGTAAACTTGGACCTCAATGGCAGTTTTTCGAGTGAAAAGTATGAAATTTCAGCATATTACTATGAAATGTTCTATAACACATTTAGCTGGTTTTTACGTTTTATATCACAATTAACGTCAATGCGTTCCTTTTTCAATTTTGCATTGATATATAACATTTCTAGCATGTCGTGTACGAAAAGTTTTTTTTTTGTTTTTCAAAATTTCATTCAAACGGGAAAATATTGACGTTAAATATTGAAATTTGGCAAAATTTGGGGTTTGGGACCAAAATCATGAAAGTTCGTAGAACCAATCATATTCCTGGCGTGATTTTACACATATACTCGTAAACTTTGTCGTCAATAGCAGGTTTTCGAGTTAAAAGTGTGAAATTTCAGCATATTGCTATGAAATGTTCTAACACGTTTAGCTGGTTTTGACGTTTTATATCACAATTAACGTCAATGCGTTCCTACGTAGTGTAGGAACGCATTGACGTTAATTGTCAATGCATTCCTACACTACGTAGTAGAACGTAGCGTTCCTACACTACGTCTAGCATGTCGTGTACGAAAAGTTTTTTTTTTGTTTGTCAAAATTTCATTCAAACGGGAAAATATTGTACTTCGAATATCGAAATTTCGCACAATTTGAGGTTTGGGACCAAAATCCTGAAAACTTGTAGAACAAATCATATTCCTGGCGTGATTTTACACATATATTCGTAAACTTGGTAGTCAATAGCAGTTTTTCGAGTGAAAAGTATGAAATTTCAGCATATTACTATGAAATGTTCTAACACGTTTAGCTGGTTTTGACGTTTTATATCACAATTAACGTCAATGCGTTCCTACTACCCTTTGAGCTTCAGTACACTTACTTTCTGGATACGTTTAGCTGGTTTTGACGTTTTGTATCACAATTTACGTCAATGCGTTCCTACTACCCTTTGACCTTGATATATAACATTTCCAGCATGTTTATACAAAAAAATGTCAAAACCAGCTAAATGTGTTTTTACCAGCTAAAACATTTTATAGTAATATACTGAAATTTCACACTTTTCACTCGAAAAACTGCCATTGACGTCCAAGTTTATGTGTTAAATCACGCCAGGAATATGATTCGTTCTACGAGTTTTTCATGATTCTGGTCCCAAACCTCAAATTTTGCGAAATTTCAATATTTAACGTCATTATTTTCCCGTTTTAATGAAATTTTAACAAACAAAAAAAAATTTTTTGCACAAACATGCTTGAAATGTTTTATATCAAGGTCAAAGGGTAGTATCAACGCATTGACGTTAATTGTTATATAAAACGTCAAAATCAGCTAAATGTGTTATAGTGTGCAAAATCAGCTTAATGAATATTTCATAGTACTATGCGTATCTAGAATTTAAGTGTACTGAGGCTCTCACGACTAGATGGATTTTATTTTCGACATGATGGCTACACTTCCGTGTAGCCTGACTCTTCCCCTCCGCAACGAGACCGGTTCGAGGTCAGTACGTTGAGAAGTGTCGACGCGACAACACGTTTCGTGAAAAATGTCAATCCAATCTCCCGCCAAGTGCGAAATACGCGGCGTCATCCGTTATCTCGTTTGGAAGGGAAAACCTCCGGTTGAGGTTTATAATGAGGTAAAAACTGCATATGGTGATAAAGCTATGAATCGTACGAGTGTGTACAAATGGGGTCGCGAGTTTAAAAACGGTCACGTCACACCTCTTCACCCTCCGCCAAAAAGTTCAAAACCACAATTTCAGCCAAGAAAATCATGGCATCGTTGTTTTGGGACTGTCAAGGCATAATTTTAATTGAATATATGCCTCAAGGGGAGACCATCAACTCTGCAAGATACTGTGAGACCTTCAAAAAATTGCGGAGGGCGATTCAAAACAAGAGGAGAGGCATGCTGACAAAGGGAGTCTGCCTGCTGCACGACAATTCCAGACCACACACGGCCAACGCCACGAAGGAACTCCTCGCCTCGTTTAAATGGGATGTCCTGAACCATCCCGCGCATTCCCCTGACCTAGCACCTTCAGATTACTATCTCTTTACCTCCCTGAAGCTGCACATGGGTGGAAAGAGGTTTTCAACCAGCTAGGAGGTAAAGGAAGAGGTGGAGAAGTGGACGGAGGGGTTGGCGGGAAACTACTTCGAGGAAGGCATCAAAAAGTTGATACCCCGCTTCACCACCTGCATTGAGAGGAATGGCGACTATGTCGAAAAATAGCTTACATATGTACCTACGGTAACCACGTAATTTTTTTGTTTAAATAAAAAAAATTGTAACCTACAAAAAATCAGTACACTTAATTTCTAGATATGCCTCGTAATATACTGAAATTTTATACTTTTGACTCGAAAAACTGCCATTGACGTCCAAGTTTACGAATATATGTGTAAAATCACGCCAGGAATATGATTTGTTCTACGAATTTTCATGATTATGGTCCCAAACCTTAAATTATCAAAAATTTCAATATTTTGTGTCATTATTTTCCCGTTTGAATGAAATTTTGACGAACAAAAAAAAATTTTTTTGTACAAACATGCTGGAAATGTTATATATCACAAGGTCAAAGGGTAGTAGAAACGCATTCACGTTAATTGTGATATAAAACGTCAAAACCAGCTAAACGTGTTAGAACATTTCATAGTAATATACTGAAATTTCATACTTTTCACTCGAAAAACTGCTATTGACGACCAAGTTTACGAGTATATGTGTAAAATCACGCCAGGAATATGATTTGTTCTACGTGTTTAATGTTTTTGGTCCCAAACCTCAAATTTTGCATTTGATTACAAATTAATATTTTTTAAAACATTTGAATATGTATAAAAAAATGTTACTTATTTGCGTGAATAATCTTTTTCCATGAAAGAAAGTATTGTTTTATTTTGATACTAATAAATTAATTATATTTCATAACTTGTTTTATCATATAACATATAGACACTATACCATATAAGAGTGCCCTGGTGCGTTGTTGCGCTGGTGCTCACATTAAAGTATAGGAGCGAAACTTTAATTTACGGGAAGAGTTAAATGAATACTGTTTAGATTAATACTATTAAGACGCGTGCACTGAGAATTAAAGTGGAGTCTTAATGTATGGAAGAAAGCAAAACGAAGATATTTCAAATGAATGCATCTATAAAATGGATGTTTTAACTAATATGACGAAAGGAGATTTAATGAGTGTGGACATGTGGAGAAAATAAATGACACAAGAATGGCAAAGGAAGTATTCAAGTCAGAAGGGCAAGGTGTGTACGTATAAGAGGCTAAGATAAACATGGCTGTATTAAAAAAAAAAAAGGTGTGTGAAGAATATTGACGATTGTGCATGACGAGATGTATAAATATAGAGGAGGAGAAAGTTGAGAGCTTAAATAAAAAAGTTTCAAGATTTGATCTCTGCCGATAGATCTCTGCCTACATTCTGACACGACTTGGCACTTGACAATATACTCGTATATTAAAGTATGTTTTCTTTATTGAAAACACTTTCCGTAATGTCATATAAATAATCATATTTGATCTGATAAACTAGAAACATTTTATACAATAATCTCTTAGTGAGATTTCAATAATAGTGCAGTGTCGAATTGTGAAATGAATCTTAATTTGGTTTGGCGTCTCTACTAGATTTTGATTGCAAATGTATTACGAGTAAATTTGTTTAATAAAAAATATCACCAGTTTCGGAATTATCTATTTCGTAAAATAATTTTTGCTAATATTTGGCGTTAATGAATTTATTATATATTATTTAATTTTCAAATCCAAGAAAAACTCAAACAATGTTAATTCTACATTATAATTGTAAATTTGTAGACAGTAGATTTATTAGTTCAAGTTAAAATTTAATCCACCAAACATCGTTTTTTTTTAAATTTTAGTTATGTAACATATACATGCAATTTATGATATTTACGATGTTTTATTTGTAAAAAGGCAGTTATTAAGAAAAAGTTTTCTGGAATGACTTCTGGAATGAATTCTTTAGATGGAATATATTGAGAATTTCTTGTGGAATTTATTTGGCCATCTTCGAAGAAAGAATACAAGCATATCTGGGCGGTATGTTTAAGTATGATGGGCGAGTTGAAAAGGACAATTAAAGAAGGGTAGTGACAGGGAAAATAAATAGAGAATCAGTGTAATGTACAACAACTACGCTATAACAAAAATGACAATATATAATATGTTGGTGTCCATACGTACATGGAAGTGAAATATTAATTGTCCACTTGATGTATGGAAGTGAAACTTCGATTTCATAGAAGAAGTTAATACTAAGATTAACGCGTTGGAGATGCGTGCACTAAGAAACAAATGTGGAGTGTGAATGTATGAAAGAAGACGGAACAAAGATATCAGAACAATGCATAGATAAAATGAATGTGTCAAGTGATATGAAAAAAGTTTGGATATGTAGAGATAATGCACGATGAAAGAATGAATCACCGAGTATACAAGTCACAAATGCAAAGTGTACGTGTAAGAGGTAAACCTAGGAAAAAATGTCTGAATCAAATGGACCAGATTTTGAAAGAAGGTACAAGTATAATAGAAGTTTGCGTATGACGAAATGTATGAATGTGGAGGAGGGAAAAGTTGTGTGCTCTGTACTCTGAGATCTGTACTCTCTGTCTGCCTCACAAGGGACACGGTGTGAATACATGTATGTGTATATATTTTTATGTTTAGGTTATCACTTCTTTGGTAACCCATAACCCAAAGTACATCTTTCCTTCGAACCGCGAAATCTTACAAGATACAGACACAACAAGTACGAGTATCTACTGTGATCAATGAAAAAAAAAACAATACCTCAAAATGACATGGCAACACCATGGTTATCAGTTTCGCGAAAATACTAGCTTTATCAGGATGATTCCCGATTGATGTTTCGAAGCAAGTTGAGCATTAAAAACTGTAAGTTTTCAATCAAGTGCTATTTTGTTTACAATTTACAAAATGATGTACGTTTTATTTGGCAATATGTGTAAAAGGGTGAGGGTTGAAAAATATCTGGCATCCTCGTGGTCGGGCTCTTCCTCATATTAGTGGGAGTGTATCTTTATGCGGAGGAAGTTATGTTACATATATGTGTAATTTCAGGATATATATTTATATACTAATTTTCGATCGATAAACTTCTTATATATTTTACTCGTATTTATATATTTGTCAGAAAAAACAAAATAAACTTTTAATACTTTATTTATAGCTAAGCAATTAACATTGTGGAGGTTTAAATGCATTGTGATTGGTTTATTCCACTTTATATAACGGTATAACCCTACCGGTTTCAAGGTTTTCACCTTATCATCTTGGGATCACGATTCTTGTTTGTGCTTCCCTGGTGATGAGGTTAAAACCTCGAAACCGTTAGGGTTATACCTTTATATAAAGTGGAATTAACGTTTTATTTGTTAAAATTTGTTAATAAAGAGTATAAGTTCCAAGCGTAAAATGATTTATTTTGCCTTTGACGAAAGTGACCGATATAAAAAAAGCTAATCCATAATGAGTATATTTTGAATGTTTAATTAGCTGTATATATATATATTTTTTAAAAATCATACATACTGTAGTTATATATCCAATTTCAGATACTATTTGGGTATAATTGATCACATTGACAAATCCGTTCTCACGCCCGCATCCGATGTTCATAGATAAAATTTACGCATTACACAAACCAAAGTAAATTAATACCATCCCTTAGTGAAGATGTTGACTCATCTGATGTGTTTCTGCGTTCTTCACATTTCTTTCCAAACTACTAGTTTGGAGTTTTTGGGTTGGTTGAAGCCGTTTTTACAAACTGTAATACGTGTTTTTTTAGTTTATAAATGGTTCGTAAAGTAACTTCGAATTTTCGTAAAGTAACTTCGAATTGACGTAACCGATCATCACCAAATAAATGCTCGTGAACGATGATTTTCAATATTTTCAGCAATCTTTAGTGTCGTGGAACGCGGGCTATTCTCGATCAAAGCCTTTGCTGGGTTTCGAACCGCACTAACAAACACGATTGCTAACTGCATCATCCCTATACACAGTACATGTATTTTTTTGGTTTGTGAAGCATTTTTTCCTTTGCGAAAGTACAAAAGCATCAATCGTCGAAAAAAATTATGTATTTTTTCCATCTTCAAAATTACTCAAAAAACCCCGCCTAAGCAATTTGAGTAAACAATACTCGAAAAATGCGCTAAACGTTTACCTTTTATAACAATATAAATTCAGTACGTTTATTATGAAATAAGCTACGAAAATGTTCTGTTAACGACAACTATTCGAGAAACACGAAACTATTCTCCAATTAACTCGATACGTCTTTGAGTCTCATTTTGTGAGTGTTTCCTTTCAGTTTACATGTTGAGGATTCCTTATTATCCTTAAATTGAATGCTAATTTCATTGCATCTAATTAGCTTTAGAATAACAAAAAAGCCTTTAAAGTAAAAGGTTTTTTTTATTAATACTGGTACCCTTTCCAAGTTTGAAGCCTGTTGGTACCCTTTCCAAGTTTGAATCCTGTTAGACACGATGAAATAGTTTTTATTGACAACGAATATTAGAATTTATCGTGAATTTTTCGACAATAACGTTGGACCCCTTAAGAGAGACACAATGTTCTCATAGAATGATTGTTTAAGAAATGTTCATGCTAAAATATTTGTCTCTAATCTATAATAAAAATTAAAACACATTATATTAGTTAAAATGTCCCTGAAAATATGAAACGTGGTAGCAAAAGATCTCGCGATTTCAAATAAAATTGGCTTTTTAAAACGTTTGATATACTCGTATAAATGAAAAAACATTATAATATGTTGAAGACTTTTTTTTTTATATATTTTACTTTGATATTTCAAATATTTTCGTGGATCGTTAACTTCGGAAGCCTAGTGACAAAGGTTTTATTTAGCATTGTAAGTACATTCTATTTTAATTTCCGGTTACACAGAAATATTTTTAAGATTAGTTTTTACATCGGAACTATTCAGGTTTTTTGTAATTATTCTAGTTTGTATTATCTGTGACATTTGAAAAAAAATAATTGCATCAATTTTAATGAAAGGGAGTAAAACGTGAACTTTGAAAAATATTGTAATGGAATGGATAAATGCTTGAGAAGATTACAAAGGGTAAAAATGTGATCCTAGTAAGACAATTGATATAAGTTGTTTGTCTTATGTAGAATTATGTAAGTATTTAAATAAAAAAATAAAAAATGTATTTCCTACGTGTTTAAAATATTTAACAACGAATCTATTTCATGACCTGAAAATTTGACCGTGAAATTTTTTTAAGCATCTCACATACATCAAGGTTCCGAGAGCTATTTTCAACAACAACCAGAAGGTATTGTGTGGGCTCTGGGTCGTCCTTCGACATTGTACCGTTTTTAGTGAAGCTAGAGAATTCCGCCCTTGTGTTTCCATAAACGCTATAATTGTAATTTTTTTATCCACTTAGCACGAATTTCTCCAGTTACGCAAAGAGGGTCTGCTTCTACTCGTATAATATTCAAACTTTTTAAAATGTTATACAAACTTTAAATAAATTGGTATTTTATTCTTCTTTATTAGCATACTTATTTACTGGTATTAAACTAAAATACCGCTTAAGAAAAACAATAAGAGGAATCTTACCTACATACTCGTATATATCACCACCTGAATACCTGAAATCTAACATACATATATAGCTTACTTATATATCGCAGAACATATAAGTGTGGAGCTCGACCTTTTCTAATAACCCCAATGAGGATATTACGTTATGCTCATGATGCAATATGTTAATAATCATCATCACCCTGTCATGTAGCTCATGACTGAGCATCATGATTCCCATGATTGCTTCCGATGACTCTCTTCCATCCATACCTGCACTCCGCGGCTCGAATGGCAGTTGTTAAGGTTAGTACAGTCGCGTCTCCACCTTGGTCAGTCCAACGCATTGAAATTCTTCCTCTTGTTCGTCGTCCTTCTACGCTTCCAGTGATCATAAACCTCTCCAAACTGTCTCCCCGGAGACGAGCAATGTGTCCAATGAATCGGAGGACTTGTTGAAGACATATTGTTGACAATCTATTGGTGATTCTTAGTTCTTCTAGAATTGAGGCGTTAGTTCGCCTTATTGTCCACGACATTTATAACATCCTTTTCCAGCACCACATTTCAAATGCAAATATTGCGCAGACGAGATACTTAACTAGGCACAGTTTCGTCATGATGGTGATAATTCTGCTATTCCACATATTTTCCAGCTTTGACATCGTATTTTTCGCCATTCCAGCTTTTCTTTTCACCTCAGTTTCACACTCTACATTGTTGGAGCCCATGTAAGTAACATCTATCAGATCACGATTCACATTATTTGGTGGCAGTTTGTTACTATGGTCTATTATCATAAGCTTAGTTTTTAATCTATTGATTTCCTGGCCCAGGAGCTTGCTCCCGTGTTCCACTTTTTTAAGGAGCCTGGCTATTTCTTCCTCTGATGAGGCAATTAACATCGTATCATCTGCATATCTTAGATTTGAGTCATCTGTGTCATCTGCATATGTTTATCTTACCAATAGCAACAATAATAAGAATATAATAATGATTTACAGATTATAATTGATAAATTAAACTTACCCTTGCTGTATTTTCAGTTAAAATGTACAGGCAAAACGGTGGATCTTGTCTATAATAAACTAACGTTTGAAGTTTACGTTGTTTCAATATTGCTTCAGGAGTTCTAAATATATCATTTAAAAAGAAAAAAATATTTCAGATTTTATTGTTCGTTAATCTTTATATTTAAATGAATTTAACGCTCTTGAAAGTGCAGCCCTAGGGCTTCACCTTACATGCCTGTTATTAGGGATGGCCCTGTTTGGGGCCTAGGAAGAATTTTATATGTAGCCAATGGGAATAGTTTCCCTGACATTATAATGTTCGCACGTGTCAGGGGGGTTT